>BLKM01000519.1:1228976-1269343 GCA_013340265.1 Coptotermes formosanus
CTAAATGTTCTGCCTCTTGTTTGTGTGTGTGTGTGTGTGTGTGTGTGTGTGTGTGTGTGTGTGTGTGTGTGTGTGTGTGTGTGTGTGACAACTGGCTTCTCAAATTAAGGGAGGAATATAGACTGACATTTCGAGAAGAGGTGCTGAGGAACACATTTGGGCCTAAGAGGCAGAAAGTGAGAGGGGAGTGCATAATGAGCATCTCCATTATTTCTACTCCTTACCGAACGTTACTGGGGTGGTCAAATGAAGGGAAATGAGATGGGAGTAGCATGTAGCATGTATGGGGGAGAGAAGAGGAATACAGTGTTTGGCGTTGACGTCTGATGGAAATAGAGCCCGTGGAAGACCTAGGAATAGATAAGGGAGTAAAATTTGAAGGCGTCTTAAAGAAATGGTGTGCCATGGTGTGGATAAAATTTATCTGGTAAAGACGGAGGAAAGTTGGAGCGTTGTGAAAGCGAAAATGAACTATCGAGTTCTGTAAATTTCGGGGAAGTTCCGCAGTAGCTGGGGGAATGTATTAGCTTCTCAAGAAATATTCTGCTTAGTGGAGTTAATGTTTTATTCTTAGCCGTGTTCATATCGCTGCGGAACCATCAATAATGTTTCTGTCTGTCCGTCTATCTGCTTCTGTTCATGTCACTAGTAGAGAGGCACGATAAGAATTTTCATTAAATTTAAAAAGTGAGAAATTCAAGAAAAAAAGCGGAGTGCCTGCCGTGTAACTTTGTGTATGTTTACCGTTCAGAAAAAAGAATTCTCCGAATGATGATTGCAGACACAAGAAAAGTGCTTTATGTGCAAAATAATTTTCTCGTAGATCTTACAATTTGTTGATAATGTTAAAAAGAAGATATTCATACATTTCATAACCTGTGTATTGAATGGTTAAAACGACTTCTGAACGTGTTCATATTCTCACGTGCAAAACAGAAAATCTTGATTATTTTTAGAATGCTTCGAATTCAGATCTCTTTCATTCCTCCAACATAATACTCTCTTAAAATGTGACTTCGGAAAAGTAATAGACAAAAAAGTTTAGAATCTATAGCCACCTAAGGGTTCTGTAACTTAGGAACAAAATTGTGATGCCACATTTGGAACAAAGCATTGTATGGTGCTGAAACTTGGACATCTCAGAAAGCAACGCACAAATACCTGGAAAGTTTTGAAATGTGATGCTGGGGAAGAATGGATAAGACCAGCTGGACCGATCGTGTGAGAAATGAAGAAGTATTACACAGAGTCAAACAGGAGAGGAATAACCTGCATGCAGTAAAGTCTGATTGTGTGGGTGATATATTTCGGGGAAAATAACGCGTTTTATGGAATCCGAAACACGGTGAATTGGAGAGTGTATGTTTGTGTGACTGTGTGTGAGAGTAGGCCTCCCCCGACAAATTACTGCAAATATTATCAAGGTAAACGAAAAGGTAAAACCAGAATTACGCAACTCAAGTTCTGTGTCTGAGATCAAAATGTGAGAGTAAAATTGGTGCTCCGTTTGAAGATACAGTTTACGAATTACGGATTTTACATCCAAATTCTACCTGATAATATCTTACCAGGAAGCCGATCGTTGCCAGAAACACGTGTCCTAATGGTGTTCTCATTGCGATCTGCTGCCACAAGGTGAACACAGTGTCTGAAGGGGACTGGCATATAAACTGCACTACTGTCGTTGCAAGGCTGAGACTAAATTAAAACTCAGTTTAAGCCAGTACAGCCCCGCATGCTTTGTATTATGACGTTACTAAAGCACGGCGGTATCTATAGCTATGTAATATAAAAACGGAGCTTACAGGTAATTTATGATTTAACCACTAGATAAACATGTCATAAATTCCGGCATCCACATGACAGCAGCTTGTAATTGCGAACACGGAGAAAAATGACTTGATTGGAAATTCTTCTAATTCGGAGGCGATGTTGTTAAGCCTGCAAGTTCGTCTTTTTTCCAGCAAAGGAAACAAGAAATGCTAAGTAAATGTAAAGCACAAATTGACCAGTTCTCATATTGGCTTGCTGCCCACATTCCTGGACATTCAGTTTTGCAGTGCAGACAAATGCTTTTGTGGCGAGAGCACTGTAACCCTTTACGCCTTCACCAGCTGACCCTTCTGTGCAGCCTCTTCTGGGGTCACTCATCACAGCCTGCTGCGACACAGTCTAAGGGCGGCGATGTCAGGTTTATTCAACAATTCTTTTACCAAGTAATAAACTTTTGTAGAGCAGTCATTTCCCATACACACATAAGAAATTCGATATGAAGGAAGCATAAAATCATAAGCAAACACACACGTCAGACGAAAGTTTGCTCTGTGTACGCTTCCTTTAAGAAGTGCCATTGACACGGAAGACATCAAATTAAGTGCAGACAGTCCCTCGCAAAGAAACTGAGAGTGTGTATGTAGCTGTTAAGGGAATTCTTAAAGCTTTGTACACGGTAAAATACTATAAACTTTTCCGTATAATTTATTCCAAACCAAAGTTATTACATATAAGCAAAGTATGAGGTCTCATTAATGTGAGATCCCGGAAGAGACTCTGGTGTAATCAAAGATTTGAATCTTCCATAGAGAAACCTCATACGAGTGCCGTCTAGCGCTGTGGCATCTCGTCTGTCTTCTCACCACAAACTGACCGCTCGGATTTCTTTGAATTTACCGACAACATTCGTCTAGCCTACATCTTAGGGTACAGCGCGGCGGTTTCAGATCCACAGACCTGCGTTCGACACCGAACGCTAACCGTGCCATCCTACTTAACACTACATGGTGGTCGCTCGGTTTCCATCGAAATTTATCGTATAGAGCACTAGAGGGGCTTTTAAGTAGGGTCTTCACTAAATATACACCCTATACAATATTACTTGGCAAAATTCAAGACTGAGATAATGACTGGAGCATAGGAAACTCTGACTCCCGTTTGTAGCTGCCGAACTGTGGTTACAGCCATAGGTGTCAATAACGCTGATAGTTGCGTAACGACATGATGACATGAAGACAACAGGTGACAGTCCTTCGGCAAGACAGCTCGGACTTTCACGTGGCGCAAGGTCAGTTAACTGACCGAAAGTTATTAAACGGGGAGCTGATACACAGGCAGAAAAAACGTACCATAAACTAACACTTCTGTACAAAACAAGGAAACTAAACTGAAAATAAAACACTGAAACGACTACCCGAATACAAAAATTATATAATAAAATAATAAAAACTTAACAGAAATATTTAGAAATCTGTATATTATTCGGGTAATCAAATCGAGAAGAATGAGATAGGCGGGGCATGTAGCACGTATGGGGAAAGGAGAGGTGCGTAGAGGATTTTGGTGGGGAGACCTGAGGGAAGGCGACTACTTGGGAGTCCCAGGTGTAGATGGGAGGATAATATTAAAATGGATCTTCAAGACGGGTGATGTGGCATGGACTGGAATGAGCTGGCTCAGGAAAAGAACAAGTGGCAGGCTCTTGTTAATGCGGTAATGAACCTCCGGGTTCCATAAAATGCGGGGAATTTCTTGACTAACTGAGAAACTGTTAGCTTCTCAAGAAGGCCTCTGCATCATGGAGTTAGTTAGTTAGCTAGTTAGTTAGTTAGTTAGTTCGTTAGTTCGTTAATTAGTTAGTTAGTTAGTTAGTTAGTTAGTTAGTTAGTTAGTTAGTTAGTTAGTTAGCTTACAGGCCTACAAATACGGGCTATTTAAATATATTTAAACCTTAACAGGCACTGAACTCTCACACATGCACACATGCACACAAGCGTAGGCATCTGCATGCGCACACTCGCGTACAGACACTTTCTACATATATTTAATTAAATGACACTTTCTGTTTTCTCCAGCACTCCATTTCATGAACCCTTACACGTACACAAGTTACGTGGCGTTACACAGGTCAAGATTTCCATTGAGATAATGTCTTTAGCTTCATAAATGATTGATTGTCTGATGATTTGGTGGGTTTAAGCGGGCTCGTTTCTAAGAGCTTGTTATTGTTTGCCAATGTATTAAAACAAATTAAAGAAACGCGTAAAAACAAAACGCATTTTAACTTAACCTAATTTTTTGTAACAGTACTGTCCTCACACCACGTATAATGCTTAAAGCTCTAAGACGCGGATTTAGTGAATCAGGTAGCAGAACCCTGTGGGCAGGAGTTGCAATACAGTGACCGTAATTCGGACCCTGCCTACTTATTGGCATACCTTGAATCCGTCAATTGCCGATGAGGCTGGGTGTTTGGAGAACAGAAATTTAGGAAGTAACAGCGTAACTTTATTTCTGGAAAGGGATGTTAGACCTTGCATTGCCCTATAATTACTCTATTTCCCTCTACATAAAACACATTTTCTTCACGCAAAAATATCTGAAAAACCACCCGGAGATTTAACACCGAATGTTAAATTGTAACACACTCGTAAGTAGGGTGTTAAATACACAGAAATATGTTGCGAATTATAGGGCGCGCCTTAACACATGTAACGTCTTCTAAGTTGGAGAATACAGGGTGTATATGTAATTCTTCTAAGAGGTGTTATTAAATTTTGTGTGACAGTTGCCTTTTTATAGCAAAGGGCCACAACAGTTATTGTGCGTTTGTTCGCAGGCCGCATGTGGAACAATCACAGTAAGTGCTGTAACTAACCGCCCAAGTTTTTGTGTAATTCTTATTGCATTCACATATTTCACAACTGTGGCCGTGGGCTGGGCTGTAAGTTGGACACCAACGGTTCGTACCTTACAGTAGCGACGAACTGTGAAATAGTGAGCTCTTTTATGCGACGAGATCTGCAGATTTATTAGCTTTAAATGTTCTTTGTACTTTCAATCATGATGATGATGATGATGATGATGATAAGAACAATAATAATAAGTTTAAGACGTCTGAAAATTCTACTCTATAGAAGCTTACATTCCAGACTGCACAAAACTCTTGCGACGTTGTTTTTTAAAATTTAAAAATTTTTAAGATCAATCATTTTACTGCGCAAAGTAAAACCTGGGGTCACAGTTTCTAATTCCAAACTCTAATTGACGCCATTTGTCGTATTCATAACTAAGTCAATTCATACCATACACGTCACATTGTGGTTGTCTGAGGTTTGACGCCGTGCGTTTCGGACGGTTATAATGCCTCCATATTCACGATACAAACTTGGTACACATGCAGCAAAAAAGTAGTCGAAGAACAGAGAATAACCTGCACTGGCTAAACAGCTGCGGAAAAGAAAGAAAATTCTGTCGCGGTTCACACAAAAACCTTCGCATGCATAAGTTTGTACACCGTGGGGCTAAAAAGGGAAAGATTAGTAAAAAAAATTTATTAAACTCGGAGAGGACTGACCGCGTGATTCCTTAACACCTCATGTATAATTCCTGACTGCAAACCTCAGAGACTGCTGATATGTGATAATGCTCGGTCAGAGTTCAAAAGCATTGTCGTTTCAGTGGTAAAAGTTATGCATTTGCGGTTCGTCCGTCATACAAGTTATATATATACATATATATTACATACGTGAGGACCATAATGTTTTATAAATGAGACCTGTTACCATCTTCAGCAGGAAATTTGTCACACCATGACCACTGTGTTGTATATTTCCATGAAATAACATCAATTAGGCCAACAAGAATTTTTCCATACTTCTTCACCTGAGTATGAAAACTGAACACATTTATGAAATGTTTTGGTTTTTATGTAATGAAACAGGATGATTAATGAAGCTGAAAGCAGTAACTGCAATCATTGCATCAGGTCACAATATAACTACAGTGCGATCAGTGTTATCAGTATTCTTCATAAACTGGAAGTGACAGAGTTTATTGAATCAGAAAATTATTACATTCATCTTCCTGTCTAGTGCTGGTGGTTAATTCATAACTTTGATTAATAAAAATCAAGCTGTGCTTCTGCACGTTACTATCTGCGTCACTGCTGTTATGTTTAGGCACCAACTCTAATGCCAGAATTTGATTCAATCCAGCTGAGGTAGTTGGTGACCCTGGTGAAACCAGCAGGGTATCCTAGTTGACAACCAGCTGAAGCACGAAATGATACAATACCGACCTGAGTGTAGACACCATCACTCTCCTGGTATACAAGTGGGCTACCACCATCACCCTGGAACAGAAGACAGATATATTGAAATGTGACTCTGCCAGTTAAGGTCAGGATTGTCACCTTAGGGGCTCGGAAATTTAAAGAAGATGGTTTAGAAAAAGAAAAAGTGTATCACTTTGTGGACAGATTCTTAGCCTGTTTCATATACCAGCAATGGGCAGTAGTACGTTTCACATAGCATATACAGAATAGTGAAAATTATTTACCATTGCCGTGCTCTGGGTAATGGCACAAAGTCATATGTCGTGGTCACTTAGAAGTGAATTTTTGAAGGATATGTAGATGAAAAACTTACACTGCAGGGGCTCTGGCCACCAGCTGTAGAAGTACAAATCTTTGTGGAAGTAATGATGCTGCCGTAAATGTTGGCACATTCTGTGTTTGTGATGACTGTGAGGTCGACATAGTTCAGAGTTGGACTAACACTGTTGGAACCTGTGAAATGTAACAAGTAGTTGGGTTACTAATCAAAACAATATGTGAAACTTGAAATACTTTAAACATTAAATAATTTGGCAATTATTAGAAGAGAAATAGTACGATATTTTACAATAGCTGAACATCTTGTAACACATTAACGTAATTTTTTCTTCACATGCCATAAATTCTTGTAGTGTGTTGGACTTTGTATAAAGTGCTATTTATGGAACAACTTTTATTTATTTCATTTATAAAATTAAATTTTTAATCTATATATAAAACCATGCAGTTAGTTTCTGTGTTGGTGGTTGGTTGGTTATTATAAGATTGTTGTACAGCCTTGGACAATCTTCACACTTTGTATGTTACAGTACAGACACAAGGTACTCACTGTGACAACAGAATATCCTGAAGGCCATGAGTTTCTCCCCTTTTGCAACAGACAAAGTGATCTGTGAAGTTTTTCAAATTAAAGTGAAAAATAAAAAGAAAATTTACTAACTGTCAGAAGTTATTCCCCATCCACTGACACGTACGCGTGCACCAGCAAGATCCCCTGCTATATTCCGTAGTCTGACAGGACGGATGTAAGCTGAAACATTCAAGATGATCTTTTTGTCATTTGCTTTACAGCAACACACACACACACACAGACACACACACACACACTAACTCACAAGTGCACACACAAATATTTACTTACTGCAACAAGTTGGTTTCTTGATATGTCATTCCCACTGAAACCAAATGCGAAACTGACATCAATTAGGTACAGTAATACCATTATTAGGCAGCAGTGTGTCAGTAGATATTGCATCGTTTTACCCCGTATTAGATGTTGACCTCTGCTGAAAACAGTACCTCTGGGCTACAATTAAGCTGCCATTTCAGAACAATATGTTGAGACTGAGTGAAACTACAATACTTTAGAGTCCCTCAAGGAGCATGAAGTATGAATCAGTTAGTGGAAATATCATATATCAAAAACCGTATCTAGGGATGGGAAATGCCAATACTTTCTATTAAATTTTCAGTGGGCTCTATAGTAGTAATAAGAAAATTGTGTAAGATGAAAGTGAGTGTAACTTCCTCCCTTAATCATCTTGTGCAGTGTTTTTCAGAGCTGAAGTCACAAATTCAGTGAAGTTTCTGGGGTGCCTAGGTGTAGTTTAAAAACCAAATCAACAAATCACTCTAGATCATTAGAAGGTAACCTATTTAACAATGGATCCTTTCCTTTCTCTTACTATCTTGTGATATTTTGTCTTTTTACTGAAATTACAATCATATTTTGACGAAATGAGTATTATTTACACTTAAATTTAGGTTGACTGAGGGCAAAAAATGGCTCCCTGTATGTAAGGGCAAAGACACAGCTAAGCTTTCCACATGTATCATGCATACCCTGGTTATAACCTTAACTGTGGCAGTTGTTGGGTACTAATGATATTGCAACACTGTGTTGAGTATTCAGAAGACTGGTAAAATCTTTAACTGCATAAATGAGATAAATAAATAAACATCTGTGTTGTAAATAGGCAGCAATGTATTTGTTTCAGAATAAGCAAGATTATTTTGTATTTATTACAATATTAAAATACTCACTAGTGAAGGAAATTTCTGATGGTAGCTGGATGAGTGCTATATCATTGTTAATGGTGCTTTCATCATACTGAGGGTGGACAATGCTTGTTCCTGATGTGGCTATCGCTGATCCGGTCTCAGGTGTGTCAATCCGATTAGCTCCCAGCAAAATTTGGTAACTGCTTCCCCTGCAAGAATTACATATTTGTAACATGAACTTATGTCTATACTCTGTGACAAATCAAATGCAAGGTTCATGATAACTTGAAGAACAAGGATGTGATAAAGTATGATTATGTCACAGGCATTTCATGCCCCATGAGGTGATAATAAATGAGTTTTGGGGAACAGCACATTTCTGGGGGAAACCAAAAAAGCTGGGAGTAGAACCTTGGCCAGTATCACACTGCCCACCATGGACCTGACTTAAAGTCACTAAGAACTGAACGTGATACTCCAGATGGAGAAGCAGGTGTGTAACTGCCTGGACCATTTCTGATATAGTGTGAGCAGTGCAGCAACTTAGAAATTCTCAGTAGTAACTGATTATCTGTGGCAGCCAGCTCTCATTTGGTACTATGGTAAGGAATGTAAACAGTACCATGGTCTCAAACGATGGCCAGGACTGGACAGATTTTCAGAACATGTGAACATTACGTGACAAAGCTTACAGTCTTGAGGAATGTAATGCCAGCAGTATGATATAAAGCAAATAGTGTGTAAGAGAAATTTGATTGGCAGAGTGTCACCTTTGTTTTAATTAGGTCTATCATTTAGAAGAATCATGAAATATTTTGTTTCTGAAGTTAGTTAACATGTGAAAATTGTGGTAGACAAAATCAAAATGTTTAATAATATGCTGAGGATACAAAAACAGTGTGGCCCGAACTTACACTCAGATGGAAACACACAAATTGTAGGTGATAATCAGAATTAACTTAGTAAGTGCATCCTGTTTGAGATAGTATGTTCAAATGATAAAGAAGATGGCAGTATTTTCCTGTACTTCTGGAAATATGCAAATTCAGTATAAGTAAGCAGAAAATTCAACAAAAAGCACAAAGCAAATTTATCAAAATACTTTCATAAAATTCTATTTTGAAGTTATTTTTATTGAAATTGAAAATGAGAAATTTTATATTTCCCATGCTAAACAGTAAAAATTGCCACTATAATGATGGTTCAAATTCATCTTTATATGCTGTTCTTAACACTAGAAGAAGCACTCTTTACACTGAGGGCATTTTGCAGAATATTGTTTGTGTATGTGTTATGTGTGCATCTATGGTTTTATTTACTGAGTTTTAAGATATGCAAGAATGTCTATGAATTATATTTTATCCTGTATTGTGGGTATGTCTGGATGCACTTAATATGCTTCAGGAGAAGATGAATGTTATAACATGAAATGTTTTAAGACCAGACCCTTGGAAAGTGTTATGGGGCTAATCAGAACAGCAAGTTTCACAACAACCTTCCTTATAGCCATATTATCCACATTCTCCTGTCAAGTGAGCAACACCTGTAAGCACTTCTGTTTTCTAACTATCCCTGAATTTATGGAAGTTTACAAAGAGATGCTCAGAAAAGGATTACAATTTTCCATCACTTTAACCCCTCAAGCTAATGTGCAGTGACAGCATTAATGAAAGGTCATATATGTTTCTTAGAAAACTGAAGAAGGCTGTTGATTTTTTACTTCACAACATGAATCTATAAACCCTTCTATCTTTTCTTGTGTGCTGAGGAATTTTTATGAAATGTTGTAGAATGAACTCTGTAATATATAATAATGTATGGTTAGCAGTATGCACGTTTCAAGAATGCAATGTATCAGAAATGGCTCAATGTTAAATGGCCTTTAATTTTTTACTGCTAGTGCAAGTTCCTTAGATGTCTGTTTGGTGTTAATTTTGTGCTTTAGTGTGCATTCAGTAACCGCAATTTAAGTGTATATCTGTTCTAACTTACATGCACTGTGCAGCAGTGAGAACCCATCGTGAACTGATGAGAGAACTGCCACAGAACCATGCATTGTCAATTATGGTAGCAACCTGCCATGGGAACTGACCGCGGGATGCTGTGTAGCCGCCAGTGATACGTTGGTGTGCTTCATTCAGAGGTACATGGACTTTTCCAGCAAACTCTGCATCACACATAAGCAAATTTCAATGCAGCAACACAAACAGTATATGAGAGTAGGCACTAACATATTTGGAAGTTACTAGGATTGTCTGTTCATATGAAAAGTTACTGTCTTTGTGAACTATACTCTAATGTGTGAGGCAAGTCTTTACCTGGTTGTGGTTCAGTGCCCTTCTTGAAATCAGGATAATATTCAGGACTTGGTTTCTGTGCTGCATAGATTTCTTGCCATTCCTGTGCTGTGTACTTTGGGTTTACAGGCATGACAATGTCATGGGGCTTCAACTGCTTCAGGTTGGCCCTAGCCTGTACAAGAAATGTTAGTTTTGTGAATTAGATGTGCAACCTCAAGCAGTTCAGCTTTCAGTGTACATAGACAGATGGGAAACATCTGGAAGGTTTTAAATATTCCAGTGTGGACAAATAGGAAATCTTTTGTACAATCAAGTATATTAATTGTAAACTTTAAAACACATTACTTACTTCATATATCATCCATGTTAACATAAAGGAAGCCTGCATTTTCTCCGAACAGCTCTTTTATACATTTATAAATTTCTTAACAATCAATACATATTGCACCCAATAAACAATATTAAGCAGGTATCATTTATAAGGGAGATTATCTTTTCTCTGTGAGGTATGAAGTCATTACATATTATTTCAGTGCTTTTCGTGATTCAAAATAATATGTATCACTTGAACACATGTTACATTCCCATTATATATTTCAATACGTTATGTGCATCAATGTCAAGTGGTTACCCACGCACGTATCACTGTATTTATAATGCATCAATACATACAGTTTTATAAACATACAGAAGGTGGGTCAGCTTATCACTTTCATATTTTTTGAGGAATAGTATGGCAGTTTGTCAATATTTAACTTCTCTTATGTACTGTAAACATATTTATATATTTTAAACATGTATATTAAATTCTCTGGTATATTGTAATGCCTGAAAAGTAATTACTAAACACAAACTGATTCAGGACTTTTTCTCAAGGAATTGAGAAAGAATCCTGAATCTGAACGCCAAGTGGGATGATGGATATTAAGTTCAAAAACTGATTATTGATCAGTGTTTTTATTTCACTCTAACTAATTAAGTAATTTTTTAACAATTTATTTATGAGTAAGTAATTTGCCTGCAGTCGGTAACTATGCCCCAGTTGTCACAGGCGACAATAATCTTTGTAGTAAAACTCCCAAAATACGGACGGTATGTAACTACACGCCATTTTGTGCTTCCACACTATTGGCAATATGGCAGATCTCATATGGTCTGTAGCTCTAAGAGAGTAACCATTTGCTGAGAGAAACTAAAGAGAACCACGAAGAGTCCCATTGAGTGTACAATACGTTAATGTCAAAATACATTTCTGTTTAACAGTTGCACTGCAAATCTGACAGGAAAATCTGGACTAAGGAAGAGGTATTTGAACAGAAGTGTACATGCACTTACAGGTATGTGTGATACATGGCTACATGGAACTCGTAATCAGTGGTTACTGAAGCGGGGAATTATACGGATAAAATAGCCATTCTGGGAGGACTGAAAATTGCTGCTTCAGCCCTTTACTATAGAAGGGATTAAAAAAGATCAGCTAAAAAAGAAACTTACCACCAGGCTGAGTGCTGCAAGGAAAGTCAGAGCAAGGAAAGCCTTCATTGTCTTGCTGCCACAAAACGAACTGGCGACGACTTAATGTGGATCCAATTTATACCCAAAATCTATGTCACCATAATCAAAAAATTCTGTTAAAAATACCCACACCTCAGATAAACATGGCGTTGCTTCATCACATCTTGCCTCTAACATATCTAAAAATTACAAATTCCTTGAAACTTATAAGATTCAAGGCTTGTTTAAAAATGCACTTAATCTTTAGTTATGTTTTCTTCCTTCTTAAAATTAGCGATAAATCTAATTGATATCCATTTTAAAAAGGGAGATTCTTTGTTTGGAATACCACCCATTCTGACCTTCACGTCGCGACATTTCCAAGTTACTTCGCGTAACAGTCATGACACGTATACTCACTGTTGTCTCGGAAAAAGTAAGGCTTTACAGGAAAAGGTGTTTTGGACACAAAATGTGTGTTTCATTTTTCTTTACGGTGTTTGTTTTAAACACTTTACTCTCCGTTACGTGTTTAGTTGATTGGGCCTGATTTGAGGGCCGGTTTAAGAAATCTGTGGGCTCAAAAAAAAAAGAAACAAAATAAATTTGAAGGCGCTACATACGAAGAGATGTCAAAGGGAAATCCCGTTGGAGTACACGTAGAAAATAGGTTGGAAACGGAATGTGAAATGCTGGATCTCTTTTTACATCGTCATCCAGAGGGCGACAGGTCTATCCTACAGAGAAAACCTCAATTTCCTGACAGCTACCGTGTTCAGGACACAGATAAAAGAAACACTCTATAAAGCCACCCTTCTTGGCGGCCGCCTGAACGGTGTGACCCCACTCAGCAGCATGGATTTCATTTAAATTTCCACGCAGATATGCGCATAAAACACACTCACTACATAATGCAAACTGTTCTGTAGCAGGATTCATATCTTCTGGTGTATATGACGTGCCGTTGGGTTATGGGTTGCTGATGTTTCAGAAACTTGTGGCGCCTTCATCTTTAGGGTCTTTTAGGACAGGCAGACCCTTGTTTATGAAGGCGCCACGATCTTTTGAAACGCCTGGGTATCCTCACCTATCGTCACGTGTAACATAACGAAAGAATTAATATTAAACAAAACAGCCGTGAGGAGCTAAAATCTTGCGTTGTCCTGTAATACCTTGTAGTATTTGAAGTAAAAGCTTTGGTTAGTTCCATTCTTGTTGGTATTATTAAATGTATCGGTGATAATGATTTCTAAAATCGATATGTACAGGAGTATCGATACTTGCAGGAGTATCGATATGTGCAGGAGTATTCTGAAAATGTAACAAATGTAACACGGTGAAGTGAAAAAACTAATGAAGATGTTAGACAGTCTCCTATTATAGACACGTTTGCTACAGAGGCATGCACGTAATGAAGACAGGATAGCTCAGTTGATTTAGTGGTTATATAAGGGCCGAACGGCCAAGGAATCGGGGTTTGATTGTCAAAAGCAACAAGAGATTTGTTAGTTCTCTAAGGCGTTCGTATGCATTCTGGGCCACACCCAGCCAGCCCCTTCTTCAAAAATTAATGGACCCCTTTTCCTCTGGGGGAGGAAGTGAACGGCGATGGGGATGTGAAGTTAATCTGTCACCTCCATCTCGTGTTAAGTTTAAGAATGTGTGGAGGTGTACTGCTACTCCCGCCATATAAGTTCATGGCGTCATGTCTAATAAGCACAAAGAACAATTACCTTACTTCTTACCACACAAATCAGTTTCGGTAAGAGTGATAAAGGTGAATGAAATATATGTGAGATGGAACAATTGGTTTTTGTAGATAAGGTTTGGGAAATGGAATTTGCTAACATTAGCAGCAGTGTCCCGTGTTCTGCAATATATCTAGAAGTGTTAGTTAACATAAAATCGACACATTTGATAAATATATGTCTTTTAAAGACAAAAATTTTAAATTACTTTGACGACAAAACCGAGCAAATTTTGACGTTTGTAGAAAGTTGACTTTCCTGAAGAAATCTGACCTGGAATTACCTTCGTTTCTGCAATTTGTCTGGGGCAGAGTCCACAGACAAAAGCAGTCCCAGTTGTGAAAGCTATCGCTGTGATTGTAAGACAATTGCACAGCTGTGAAACAGTGGCACTATAAATCGTACGGCGTTGCATTGTGAGGTGCATCAAGACGCCATCAAATATCGACCCAAATCAAAAGCAAACTCTTTTACTAATAAGAAGTAAAGCTGAGATCTGCGTTTTGCTGGGATATTACGCAGCGTTAAATGGTAATCCTCTACCGACGTTTCGGGACACGTATCGGTCCCATCTTCAAAGAAGGTGTATACAATATTCCCCTCTGTCATCCGGATTATGTAGAGGGGTTGATGGTGGATGTCCCCCGGAATATCTGGGAATCCGGGACACCGAAGGGATAATCCGTGGTATGAGCAACATACAAGAAATCATCAGTGCTAAACTAAAACTCCTTAAAATAAAAATACTGTAACAATCTACCTAACAGTAGGTGATGATGATGGTGACGATGGAAAGTCAGTAGTTTACTGTTAACGTGAAGGCTTAACAGCGCAAGTGGTTATTTTTTATGACGTGTGCTCAAGAACACAAATACAACACAAAATCAATACAAACACACAATAATAATAATAATAATAATAATAATAATAACAATAATACTTAAGCGTAACTGAGCGTGGCTTGACAGGCGGTTGGGGAAGATTCAATGTGAAGTAGTTTATACGAAATATTTATACGTCAATAGCAGAAGCTGTCTCGTTATTTAATAGCCACATATCCTATCATCAGCCACGTCCAGCTCTTATATGAAGGGTTAAGTAAGTAGCTATGTCTCTAGTCTGCTGTTTCGTCGGTGTTTAATGTGCTATCCAGCTAATCAGAATTTGCACTCCTAGGCTGCTGTTCACAGTTCCTAGAAACGTAACCAGAAATACCCTCAACATCCAAGCAAACTGTGGAACACGGGTCAATCTGTGAATGCAACATTCTTTGCCTGATTCAGATTTAGTGTCGTTCTTCAGTACAGGAAAATGTTTAGTGCTGGGTAACTGTGCCGCCATGATGGGGCGCCATTTTTCTGTTGCGTTCTGTGTATCTGTAGGTACTACAATATTAAACACGCTGTCAAAGTCAAAGCGCTTCTTGTTAGCAAGTGTCAATACTTCTTGTTTTACTCCACTTCAGACCCCACTTTTCTCTGTACAATTGTATCATGTTTTTAGGTATATGTTATGAAAAGAATGTCTAGACAACTGGAAGGGAAAGTGTAACAGCTGGACAGACGTGTGGATGAAGTTTGTCCAGGAAAATTCTCATCTGTGTCCTCATTATGTATCACTACAACAGAAACCTTAGTGAAGGATCATAGGCTCTTCATATTTATAAAAGGGTTGGTACATATTTAATGTGTTCCATGTCCGTGCACTATATTATACAAGAACACTAATCACCAACAAATGCACAAAGAGAGTTTTGTCATCAATTGTAACACAATCCTACATGTTTCGACCCTGCTGGGTCATCTTCAGGGAGAACTTTTTGTTATCGTTACACTAAGGTTGCACTTTATAGTCAGGCCCGGACCACAGAGAGTTCACGCCTCCAAAAACAACGCAGTACACTGTCAACAGCACATTCTCACTCAGTTATAAAGTGCAACCTTAATGTAACGACAACAAAGAGTTCTCCCTGAGGAAGAACCAGCAGGGTTGAAACATGTAGGAGTGTGTCACGATTGATGATAAAACTCTCTTTGTGCATTTGTTGGTGATTAGTGTGTTTGATACATGTGTGTGGGAGAATAAAAGGGCAGGAAGTAACTGCTACGGAAGGTGAATGGGTGATAGTATTAATGTAAATTGACTATTGTCGAGCAGAGTGATTGGAGTTCACGTGTTGTAACGGTGACTGTTCAACAGCTGCGTACTGCAGCAATATGGTGTTAGGGACGCGACGCTCTGTAATTCTGGTTCAAATAATAAATATTCATATTTATGTTGTCTTGTCAATTTGTCTTAAAACTTTCATAAAAATTTGAGCCTTCGTTTCATTTTCAAAAAAAAAAAGAAAGAAAGAAAAAGAAAATCCGACCACTGTTCCCTATAAAGGATCATATTGTTACAGTTCACTTTCCGACATTCTGTTTACTTAGGATTTGTTTAATATTATGCTGTGGTGTATTTTCAGAGCCCCAGTGTATTGTTTTCTCTATATATATTTGTTTTGTGTTGAATTTATTTGATTAAACGATAATAACAAATTTTAAATGAGGTGAAAGGGAAAGTCGTGGCTTATTTACAGTATCATACGGTATGCGAACAAGCTGAGGAAAGTAACAACAAATCGTAGTGGGGAAAGTCGGAATTCTGGTAAGGAATTAGAACTGAAAGCCTCCCAAATGCAATTCGCAAGCCGTACCCCTTTTACGCCTTGTGAAGGGCATTTAACCTTTTAAAGACGAAGCATATCTGTTTTATATAAGGACTCAGCGCGTACCGCGCTGTAAACACTCTCCACTTCGGTTATAAAAACCAATCTCTTCATGTTTTATAAGGCAAAAGTTGCGGTTTGAGCTGAGATCCGTACAAAACACATAAACGCAATGTGGGCACCACGTAGAATTTTTTAATGTTAAACCTGGTGGTAAGTAAAGTTACCGCTAGGCATTAAAAGGTTAAAGTATGCAACGGTAAGATTTTCATCTTCTTCATCCTAGCTATAAGATACCTGATTCCCAGACTTAAACGCTCCTGCCGACTTAACCCTAAGCTTACGAATGACTTCTATCCTACCTGATTTCTGAATTTAATCCATCGTTTTGTGCAATGGTTGTCAGATGTGTTCTGTGGTCTTCCCGGGTTTCGCTAGGCCTCACCGGTGTTTTCGGGATGGCTGTCCTCTTCAGATTTTAAGACAAAAGGTAAATTTTGTACTGAGTGTTTATAATATTTTAATAAATCTGCTCATCTGGTCCCTTGATACAGCTTATTATTGGTTCTGCTTAGCGGGACGTAAGATTTTCCCCCCGTAACATATGTTCTAATCTTGGTTTTATTTTCAATATTGCTGCGGAACTTACAGTTTTTGTAATAATAATAATAATAATAATAATAATCGATTCATGTCTTTAGTATTAATGTGCAGATACAATCGCCGTAAGGCCAGTTACACAGACAGAAAGGGAAAATAAGAAAAATACACAAACAACAAAGGGAAATACATAGAAAAGAGGTAATGAGCAATCAGATCCAGAAAACACCATTAATAATGACGATAGTAATAATAAAAAATTATTGATGTCGGTTCCTGCAAAGCGGGCTTGAAATTGAATGATACACATCAGCTTCTGGTTTATGCTGATGATGTTAATATATTGGGTGGAAGCATATATAGTATAAAGAAAAATGCAGAAGGTTTAATGATTGCTAGTAAGGAGATTGGTCTAGAAGTAAATGCTGAGAAAACTAAGTACATGGTCATGTCTCGAAATCAGAACAAAGGACACAATCACAACATAAAGATAGATAATAAATCCTTTGAAAGGGTGGAAGAATTCAAATATTTGGGAGCAACCCTAACGAATCGAAACTCCATTCATGAAGAAATTAAGAGCAGATTGAAGTCGGGGAATGCTTGCTATCGTTCTGTGCAGAATCTATTGTGTTCCGGGTTCCTATCCAAAAACACAAAGATTAGGGTATACAGAACTATAATTTTACCTGTTGTTTTGTATGGATGTGAAACTTGATCTCTCACACTGAGGGAGGAACAAAGACTGAGGGTGTTCAAGAATAGGCTGCTAAGGAGGATATTTGGGCCTAAGAGGGAAGAGGTGACAGGGGATTGGAGAAGACTACATAACGAGGAACTTAATGACCTGTACTCATCAGCAAATATTATTTGGGTAATCAAACCGAGAAGACTGAGATGGGCGGGGCATGTGGCACGTATGGGGGAGGAGAGAGGTGCATAACGGATTTTGGTTAGGAGACCCGAGGGAAGGAGACCACTTGGGAGACCTAGGCGTAGATGTGAGGATAATATTAAGACTGATCTTCGGGAAGAGGGATGTGGGGGCATGAACTGGATTGAGCTGGCTCAGGATAGGGACAAGTTGCGGGCTCTTGTGAATGCGGTAATGAACCTCCGGGTTCCATAAAATGCGGGGAATTTCTTGACTAGCTGAGAAACTGTTAGATTCTCAAGAAGGCCTCTGCTCCATGGAGTTAGTCCCTGCAAAGCTTGAGGCTACCTGCCCTTTAACACCTTGTTGTCGCTGTGGTAGCCAATCACCATTTGACGCACGTGATATTTTCAAAACCTTTATCTTTTTTCTACTTATATTTAAGTTTGTCTAAATATCTGCCTTAATTTCTTACCTGTTCCTTTGTTACTACATCTTAATACATTCTAGCAGACTGTCTCCTTATTCATAAACAACAATTATAATTTTTGTATTAACTTTTACATGGACTTAATAAACTTCTGATAATAATTAACAGTCGTGAGGCCCTAAAAAAACAATGGCAAATAACAGAGATATCTGGTGGATGCAAGTTGTACCAGGATTCTTAAGCGGAGCAACTTGAAACTCAAGGGCACATGAAGCAATATAAGATAACTTTGCTTGAGCATACGTAAAGATAGGCGTAATCAGTAATTCGATATCAGGTTACTTTTAATTTGACCTTTATTTGTGTGATGAAATTTCAAGAAGTTGTAGCAATAGGCACTAATACTATAAGATTCTCAATAAGATAAGTAGCCACAAGGACAGTCCTAACTGATGTTAACAAAGCTTTTTAGTAATCTTTCCTTTTTTAGCCCCACGGTGTACAAACGTATACATGTGCAGGTTTTTGTGTGCCCGCGAGAGAATTTTCCTTATTTTCCGCAGCTTTTTAGCCAGTGCAGGATATTCTCTGTTCTTCGACTGCTTTTTTGCTGCATGTGCACCAAGTTTGTACCCTGAATATGGAGACATTATAACCGTCCGAAACGCACGGCGTCAAACCTCAGGCAACCACAATGTGACGTGTACGGTATGAATTGACTTAGTTATGAATACGACAAATAGCGTCAATTAGAGTTTGGAATTCGAAACTGTGACCCCAGGTTTTACTTTGCGCAGTAAAATGATTGATCTTAAATATACTTTTAAATTTTAAAAAACAACGTTGCAAGAGTTTTGTGCAGTCTGGAATGTAAGCTTCCATAGAGTAGAATTTTCAGACGTCTTAAACTTATTATTATCGTTCTTATTATTATCATCATCATCATCATCAATACCATCATCATCATCATCATGATTAAAAGTACGAAGATTATTTAAAGCTAATAAATCTGCAGGTCTCGTCGCATAAAAGAGCTCACTATTTCACAGTTCGTCGCTACCGTAAGGTACGAACCGTTGGTCTCCAACTTACAGCCCAGCCCGCGGCCACGGTTGTGAAATATGTGAATGCAATAAGAATTACAGAACAACTTGGGCGGTTAGTTACAGCACTTACTGTGATTGTTCCACATGCGGCCTGCGAGCAAACCCACAATAACTGTCGTGGCCCTTTGCCATAAAAAGGCACCTATCATAACAAATGTAATAATACCGCTTAGAAGAATTACATATACACCCTGTATTTTCCAGCTTAAAAGACGTTACATGTGTTACGGCGCATCCTGTAATTCGCAACATATTTCTGTGCATTTAACATCCTACTTACGAGTGGGTTACAATTTAACATTCGGTGTTAAGGCTCCGGGTGGTTTTTCAGATATTTTTGCGTGAAGAAAATGTGTTTTACGTAGAGGGAAATAGGGCTATTACAAAGAAATAAAATGTCTAAATCCCTTTCCAGAAATACAGTTACGCTGTCACTTCCAAAATTCCTGTTCTCCAAACACCCAACATCATCGGCAATTAACGGATTCAAGGTACGCCAATAAGGAGGCAGGGTCCCATTACTCTAGCACTCCCAAAATTCCTGTTCTCCAAACACCCAACATCACCGGCAATTGACGGATTCGAGGTACGCCAATAAGGAGGCAGGGTCCCATTACTCTAGCACTCCCAAAATTCCTGTTCTCCAAACACCCAACATCACCGGCAGTTGACGTATTCAAGGTACGCCAATAAGGAGGCAGGGTCCGAATTACGGTCACTGTATTGCAACTCATGCCCACAGGGTTCTGCTACCTGATTCACTAAATCCGCGTCTTAGAGCTTTAAGCATTATACGTGGCGTGAGGACAGTACTGTTACAAAAAATTAGGTTAAGTTAAAATGCATTTTGTTTTTACACGTTATTTTAATTTGTTTTAATATATTGGCAAACAATAACAAGCTCTTAGAAACGAGCCTGCTCTAAACCCACTTAATCCAACAATCAATCATTTATGACGCTTAAGACATTATCTCAATGGAAATCTTGACCTGTGGAACGTCACGTTACCTGTGTACGTGTAACGGTCCTTGAAATGGAGTGCTAGAGAAAATAGAAAGCGCCATTTAATTATTTGTAGAAAGTGTCTGTACGGGAGGGTGCGCATGGGCATGTGTAAGCGTACGTGCGTGTGTGCATGTGTGAGAGTTCCGTGCCTGTTAAGGTTTAAATATATTTAATTGGCAGGTATTTGTAAGTCTCTAAACTAACTAACTAACTAACTAACTAACTAACTAACTAACTAACCAACCAACCAACTAACTAAATCCATGGAGCAGAGGTCTTTTTGAAAAGCTAATAGTTTCTCAGCTAGTCAAAAATTACATGCATTTTATGGAACCCGGACTTTCATTACCGCATTCACAAGAGTCCGCCACCTGTACCTATCCTGAGCCAGTTCAATCCAATCCATGCCCCCATCCCATTATTGACTATCCATTTTAATATTATATTTCCATCTACGCCTGGGTCTCCCAAGTGGTCACCTTCCCTCAGGTCTTCTCTCCAAAATCCTGTATGAATCTCTGTTTTCCCCCATACGTACTACATGCCCCGCCTATCTCATTATCTGCGATTTGATTACCCGAATAATACTTAGGCCTCTAAACATTTCTGTTAGTTTTTTATTCGAGTAGTTGTTTCAGTGTTTTATTTTTAGTTTAGTTTTCTTGTTTTGTACAGAAGTGTTAGTTGATGGTATGTTTTTTCTGCCTGTGTATCCGCTCCCCGTTTAATGCCTTTCGGTCAGTTAACTGACCTTGCGCCACGTGAAAGTCCGAGCCGTCTTGCCGAAGGACTGTCACCTGTTGTCTTCCTGTCATCATGTCGTTACGCAAGTACCAGCGTTATTGACACCTATGGCTGTAACCACAGTTCGGCAGCTACAAACGGGAGTCAGAGTTTTCTATGCTCCAGTCATTATCTCAGTCTTGACCTTTGCCAAATAATATCGTATAGCGCGCATATTTGGTGAAGACCCTAATTAAATGCCGCCCTACAGCTGTGTATGATAAATTTCGATCCAAACCGAGCGACCAGCATGTAGTGTTAAGTAGGATGGCACGGTCAGCGTTCGGTGTGGAACGCAGGTCTGCGGATCTGAAACCGCCGCGCTGTACCCTAAGATGTAGGCTAGACGAATGTTGTTGGTAAATTCAAAGAAACCCGAGCGGTCAGTTTGTAGTGAGAAGACAGACGAGATGCCACAGCGCTAGACGACACTCGTATGAGGTTTCTCTATGGAAGATTCAAATCTTTGATTACACCAGAGTCTCTTCTGGGATCTCACATTAATGAAACCTCATACTTTGCCTATATGTAATATCTTTTGTTTGGAATAAATTATACGGAAAATTTTACAGTTTTTTACCGTGTACAAAGCTTTAAGAATTCCCTTAACAGCTACACACACACTCTCAGTTTCTTTGCGAGGGACTGTCTGCACTTAATTTAGTATCTTCCGTGTCATTGGCTCTTCTTAAAGGAAGCGTACATAGTTAGAGCAAACTTTCGTCTGACGTGTGTATTTTCTACTGTAGTTTTACCTGTTGTTTTGTATGGGTGTGAAAGTTGGTCTCTCACACTGAGGGAGGAACAAAGACTGAGGGTGTTCGAGAATAGGGTGCTGAGGAGGATATTTGGGCCTAAGAGGGACGAGGCGACAGGGGAGTGGAAAAGACTACATAATGAGGAACTTTATGACCTGTACTCATCACCTAATATTATTCGGGTAATCAAATCGGGAAAAATGAAATGAGCAGGGAATGTAGCACGAATGTCGGAAAAGAGAGGTGCATGCAGGACTTTCGTGGGAAGACCTGAGGGAAGGCGACCACCTGGCAGAATTGTGATTTCGAAGAAGTCTAAAAATAATCAAAAGCTTCTGCTTTGCACGTGAGAATGTGAACACGTTCAGAAGTCGTTTTAACCATTCAATACACAGGTTATGAAATGTGTGAATAGCTCCTTTTTAAAATTACCAAAAAATTGTAAGATCTACGGAAAAATTATTTTGCACATAAAGCCTTTTCCTTCTGTCTACAATCATCATTCGGAGAATTCTTTTTTCTGAACGCTAACATGCACCAAGTTACACTGCAGATACTCCGCTTTTTTCCTTGAAGTTTTCACTTTTAAATTTAATGAAAATTTTTATCGTGCCTGTCTAGTAGTGACATGCACAAAAACAGACGGACAGACAGAAATATTATTCATGGTTCCGCAGCGATATGAACACGCTAAGAATAAAACATTAACTCCACTAAGCAGAATATTTCTTGAGAAGCTAATACATTCCCCTAGCTACTGCGGAACTTCCCCGAAATTTACAGAACTCGTTAGTTCATTTCCGCTTTCAAAAGGCCCTAACTTTCCTCCGTCTTTACCAGATAAATTTTATCCACACCATGGCACCCCATTTCTTTAAGACGCCTTCAAATTTTACTCCCGTATCTATTCCTAGGTCTTCCACGGGCTCTATTTCCATCAGACGTCAACGTCAAACACTGTATTTCTATTCTCTCCCCCATACATGCTACATGCTACTCCCATCTCATTTCCCTTCATTTGACCACCCCAGTAACGTTCGGTAAGGAGTAGAAATAATGGAGATGCTCATTATGCACTCCCCTCTCACTTTCTGCCTCTTAGGCCCAAATGTGTTCCTCAGCACCTCTTCTCGAAATGTCAGTCTACATTCCTCCCTTAATTTGAGAAGCCAGTTGTCACACACACACACACACACACACACACACACACACACACACACACACACACACACACACACGCACACACACACACACACAAAACAAGAGGCAAACTTATAGTTTTGTATATTTTAATTTTTGTATGTTTAAGAGGGAACGTGATCAAAAATGTAGCCCTAATGAAGTCTATTACGAAATTTTCAAGTAGTGTTCTTTGATATTGCTCCTACAGTAACACAGTTAGTGGGGAACTTCCCCTGCTGTTAGAATTCTGCAGTGTTTACTGGCTTTGGAACAGTTTATTTTTGTGTAAAATGAAGGAATGTGAACATCGCTGTGCCTTACATACTGATCTGACTGTCGCTTGAACTGGCTCAGGGCAAACCGGAAGGTCTCCGACCCCTTAATATTGTGGTACCTGCAGATACACAGAATGCAACAGAAAAATGGCGCCCCATCATGGCGGCACAGTTACCCAGCACTAAGCATATTCCTGTACTGAAGAACGACACTAAATCTGAGCCAGGTAAAGACTGTTGCATCCACAGATTGACCCGTGTTCCACAATTTGCTTTTGTGTTGAGGGTATTTCTGGTTACGTTTCTAGGAACTGTGAACAGCAGCCTAGGAATGCAAATTCTGGTTAGCTGGATAGCAAATTAAATACCGACGAACCAGCAGACTAGGGACGTGGCTACGTACTTAACCCTTCATATAAGAGCTGGACGTGGCTGATGATAGGAGACGTGGCTATTAAATAACGAGACAGTTTCTGCAGTTTCTGCTATTGACGTATAAATATTTCGTATAAAGTACTTCACATTGAATCTCCCCCAGCTGCCTGCCAAGCCACGCGCAGTTACGCTTAAGTATTATTATTATTATTATTATTATTATTATTATTGTGTGTTTGTATTGATTTTGTGTTGTATTTGTGTTCTTGAGCAGACTTCATATATAATAATCACTTGTGCTGTTAAGCCTTCACGTTAACAGCTAACTACTGATTTTTCATCATCATCATCATCATCAACAACAACAACAACAACATCATCTACTCTTAGGTAGAGTATCACAGTATTTTCATTTTAAGGAGTTTTAATTTAGCATAGAGTGACGATGTATTTTATGTACTCATACCACGGATTTTCCTCTCGCTGGCCCGCATTCCCATATAATCTGCGCCATTCAGCATCAACCCCCTTACACAGTCCGGATGACGGAGGGGACTATTGTATACACCTTCTTTGAAGATGGGACCGAGACGTTGTCCCGAAACGTCGGTAGAGGATTACCATTTAACGCTGCGTATTATCACAGCAAAAGGCAGATCTCAGCTTTACTTCTTATTAGTAAAATAGTTTGCTTTTGATTTGAGTCGATATTTGATGGCGTCTTGATGCACCTCACAATGAAACGCCGTACGATTTATAGTGCCACTGTTTCACAGCTGTGCAGTTGTGTTACAATCACAGCGATAGCGTTCACAACTGGGACTGCTTTTGTTTGTGGACTCTGCCCCAGACAAACTGCAGAAACGAAGGTAACTCCAGGTCAGGTTCCTTCAGGAAAGTCAACTTTCTGCAAGGTCAAAATATGCTCGGTTTTGTCGTCAAAGTAATTTACAGTTTTTGTCTTTAAAAGGCATTTATTTATCCACTGTGTCTATTTTATCTTAATTAACACTTCTAGAGATACTGCAGAACACATGGCACTGCTGCTAATGTTAGCAAATTCCATTTCCCAAACCTTATCTACAAATACAAATTGTTCAATCACATATATTTCATTAGCATTTGCAGTTCTTACCGAAACTGATTTTGTATGGTAAGAAGTAAGGTAATTGTTCTTTGTGCTTATCAGGCATGACGCCGTGAACCTATATGCGGGGAGTAGCAGTACACCTCCACTGATTCTTAAACTTAACACGAGATGGTGGTGAGAGATTAAGTTCACATCCCGTTCGCCGTTCCTTTCCTCCCCCAGAGGAAAGGGGGTCCATTAATTTTTGAATAGGGGGCTGGCTGGGTGGGACCCAGAATTCATATGAACGCCTTAGAGAACTAACAAATCTCTTGTTGTTTTTGACAATCAAATCCCGATTTCTTGGCCGTTCAGCCCTTATATAGTCACTAAATCAACTGAGCTATCCCGTCTTCATTATCTGCATGCTTCCATAGCAAACCTGTCTATAATAGGAGACTGTCTAACATCTTCATTAGTTTTTTCACTTCACCATGTTGCATTTGTTACATTTTCAGAATACTCCTGCACATATCGATACTGCTGAACGTATCGATACTCCTGCACATATCGATTTTACATATCATTATCATAGAAACATTTAATAATACCAACAAGAATGGAACTAACCAAAGCTTTTACTTCAAATACTTCAAGATATTACAGGACAATGCAAGATTTTATCTCCTCACGGCTGTTTTATTAAATTTTAATTCTTCCGTTATGTTACACGTGACGATAGGTGAGGATACCCAGGCGTTTCAAAAGATCGTGACGCCTCCATCAACGAGGGTCTGTCTTTCCTAAAAGACCCTAAAGATGAAGGCGCCACAAGTTTCTGAAACGTCACCAACCCATAACCCAGCGGCCCATCATATACACCAGAAGATATGAATCCTGCTACAGAACAGTTTGCATTATGTAGTGAGTGTCTTTTATGGGCATATCTGCGTGGAAATTTAATTGCAATCCATGCTGCTGGATGGGGTCACACCGTTCTGGCGGACGCCAAGAAAGGTGGTTTAGAGCGTGTTTTTATGTGTCCCGAACACGGTAGCTGTCAGGGCATTGAGGCTTTCTCTGTACGATAAACCTGCCGCCCTCAGGATGACGATGGAAAAAGAGATCCAGAATTCCACACTCCGTTCCCAACCTATTTTCTACGGGTGCTCCAACGGGATTTCCCTTTGACATCTCTTCGTATGTAGCGCCCTCAAATTTGTATTGTTTTGAACCCACAGATTTCTTAAACCGGACCTCAAATCAGACCGAATCAACTAAACACGTAACGGAGGGTAAAGCGTTTAAAACAAGACTGAAAATAAAAACGAAACGCACAGTTTGTGCCCAAAACACCTTTTCATATAAAGTCTTACTTTTTCCGATACAACAGTGAGTATAAGTGTCATGACTGTTACGCTGAGTAACTTGGAAATTTCGCGACGTGAAGGCCACAATGGCTGGTTTTCCGAACAAACAATCTTCATTTTTTAAATGGATATCAAGTAGATTTATCGCTAACTTTAAAAAGGAAGAAAACATAACTAAAGATTAAGTGCATTTTTAAACAAGTCTTGAATCTTACAGTTTTCAAGGAATTTATAATTTTTAGATATGTTAGAGGCAAGATGTGATGAAGCAACGCCATGTTTATCTGAGGTATGGGTTTTTTTAAAATAATTTTTTGATTATGGTGACATAGGCTTTGGGTATAAATTGGATCCACATTAAGTCGTCGCCAGTTCTTCGTTTTGTGGCAGCACGACAATGAAGGCCTTCCTTGCTCTGACTTTCCTTGCAGCACTCAGCCTGGTGGTAAGTTTCTTTTTAGCTGATTCTTTTCACTTCCATGTATCGTAGAGGGCTGAAGTAGCAATTTTCATTCCCTCCAGAATCAATATTTTTGTTCATATTATTCCGTGCTTCAGTAGCCACTGTTTATGAGTTCCATGTAGCCGTGTAACACACATACCTGTAAGTGCATATACACTTCTGCTCAAATATCTCTTCCTTTAAAACACGTGATATCTGCCACATTGCCAATAGTGTGGTTGCACAAAATGGCCTGTAGTTATATAACATGTGTATTTTGGGTATTTTACTACAAAGATTAATGTCACCTGTAACAGAACCAAGTGTAATTTTGGGGGAATAGTTAGCGACTGCAGGCAAGTTATTTACTCATAAAGAAATTGATCAAAAGAAACAGTTCATGAGTTAGACTGAAATAGAAACACAGATCAGTATACAGTTTGTGTTCAATAATTACGTTTCAGGCATTACAATATACCAGAGAATTTAATATAGATGTTGAAAATATATACGAGTAAAAGTATTTACAGTCCTTAAGAGAAGTTAAATATTGATACACTGCAATTCTATCCCTCAAAAAATATGGAAATATTAAGCTGACCCATCTTCTGTATGTTTACAAAACTGTATGTATTGATGCATTAAAAATACAGTGATATGTGCGGGGGTAACCACCTGACAATGATGCACATAACGTATTGAAATATGTAATGGGAATCTAACTTGTGTTCAAGTGGTACACAATGTTTTGAATCACAAAAAACACTCAAATAATACGTAATGAGTTCATACCTCACAGAGAAAAGATGATCTGTATTATAAGTACTACCCGCTTAAAAGTGTTTAGGGGGTAAAATATGCCGTGTTATGTGGGTCCCTGTCACCACGGCATGGCGCGTCCTCGGGTTGCGGATGGAGGAACGGCCTCCAGTTATGGAGGGTAGCTGCGAATACATTGAATAAGCAGTCGCGGACAGCCGACAAGGGGTGGTCCTCCAGCTTGGGGGTTGGGCGAGGTGCTAACAACTCCTCACCGTAAAAAATTATGACATTACGAACCATTAGACAATACCTCGGACCTGGACCGATTCTTTGGTACGACCCCAGCTACGGAAAAAGGATATGAGTTTTGGAACATGGAATGTGAGGAGCATGTATAGGTCAGGGTCGCTTATGACAGTGGCCAGGGAATTAGCTAAGTATAAGTTAGATTTAGTGGGTGTACAGGAGGTTAGGTGGGACAAAGAAGGGACTGTAAGAGCCGGGGCGTATACTTTTTTCTATGGCAAAGGGCAGGAAAATCATCAATTGGGAACAGGTTTTTTGTGCACCAGAGAATAGTATCAGCAATCAAGAGAGTGGAGTTTCTTAGTGCGAGGATGTCATACATAGTGCTGAGAGGCCGCTGGTGTAATATCATTGTTCTGAATGCGCATGCACCAACAGAAGAGAAAGATGATGATTCAAAGGATAGCTTCTATGAGGAATTAGAAGGGGTTTTTATCACTTTCCTAAGTACCATATGAAAATTCTGTTAGGAGATTTTAATGCAAAAGTGGGGAGAGAGGATATTTTCAAACCGACTATTGGGAATGCGAGTTTACATCAGGATAGCAACGATAATGGTGTTAGAGTAGTAAACTTTGCCACATCAAAGAATCTAGTTGTTAAGAGCACTATGTTTCCGCACCGAAACATTCATAAATACACCTGGACCTCTCCTGACGGGAAGACTCACAATCAGATCGATCACATATTGATAGATAGGAGACGGCATTCCAGTATACTCGATGTGCGATCTTTCAGGGGAGCTGACTGTGATACTGATCGCTATCTGGTGGTTGCGAAAGTTAGGGAAAGACTGGCACTAAGTAAACAAGCAGCACAGAAGTTTGATGCCGAGAGATTTAATCTCAAGAAGCTAAGTGAACTAGAGGTTAGGAAACAGTATCAGCTTAAGATCTCAAACAGGTTTGCAGCTCTGGAAAACTTAAATGTTAGTGAGGACATAAATAGGGCTTGGGAAAACATTAAAGAGAATATCAAAATCTCAGCTCAAGAGAGTCTAGGTCTACACGAACGGAAGCAGCATAAACCATGGTTTGATGCAGAATGTGCACAATTTTTAGATAAAAGGAAGCAGGCTAAAATTCAGTGGTTACAGAATCCAAACCAAAATAATGGAGATAATCTGCACAACGTAAGACGTGAAGCTAGTAGACATTTCAGGCACAAAAAGAAGGAATATCTGAAAGCTAAAATTAATGAAATCGAAACGAACAGTAAGAACAAGAATATAAGAGACTTGTATAGGGGTATCAATGAGTTTAAGAGGGGGTACCAACCTAGAATTAATGCAGTAAAGGATGAGAAGGGTGACCTGGTTGTAGACTCCCACAGTATTTTGGCTAGGTGGAGGAATCATTTCTCCCAGCTGTTGAATATACACGGGGTTAATGATGTTAGGCAGACTGAAGTACACACAGCAGAGCCACTAGTGCCTGAGCCCAGTGCCTTTGAGGTTGAGATGGCTATTGGAAAACTAAAAAGCCACAAATCACCAGGTATTGATCAGATTCCAGCAGAATTGATTAAAGCAGGGGGTAGGATTATTCGGTCTGAAATCCATAAACTTATTATTTCTATTTGGAATAAGGAGGAATTGCCTGAGGAATGGAAGGAGTCGGTCATTGTGCCTATTTATAAGAAGGGTGATAAAACAGATTGTAGTAACTATCGAGGCATATCACTTTTGTCGACTACATACAAAATTTTATCCAACATTCTTTTGTCAAGGTTAACTCCATATGCAGAGGAAATTATTGGGGATCATCAGTGTGGATTTCGACGTAACAGGTCAACTACTGATCATATATTCAGCATTCGTCAAATACTTGAGAAAAAATGGGAATACAATGAGGCAGTGCATCAGCTATTTATAGACTTCAAGAAAGCCTATGATTCAGTTAGGAGGGAGGGCTTGTATAATATTCTCATTGAGTTCGGTATCCCCAGGAAAATAGTAAGGTTAATAAAAATGTGTCTAAGTGAAACGCATAGCAGAGTTCGGGTAGGCAAACATCTGTCTGACACGTTTCCTATTAAGAATGGCTTGAAACAAGGAGATGCTCTGTCGCCATTGCTTTTCAACTTTGCTTTAGAATATGCCATTAGTAGGGTTCAGGCAAACCAGGAGGGCTTGAAATTGAATGGTACACATCAGTTTCTGGTTTATGCTGATGATGTTAATATATTGGGCGGAAGCATACATAGTATAAAGAAAAGTGCAGAAGATTTAATTATTGCTAGTAAGGAGATTGGTCTAGAAGTAAATGCTGAGAAAACTAAGTACATGGTCATGTCTCGAAATCAGAATGCAGGACACAATCACAACATAATTATAGATAATAAATCCTTTGAAAGGGTGGAAGAATTCAAATATTTGGGAGCAACCCTAACGAATCGAAACTCCATTCATGAAGAAATTAAGAGCAGATTGAAGTCGGGGAATGCTTGCTATCATTCGGTGCAGAATCTTTTGTCTTCCAGGTTACTATCCAAAAACACAAAGATTAGGGTGTACAGAACTATAATTTTACCTGTTGTTCTGTATGGATGTGAAACTTGGTCTCTCACATTGAGGGAGGAACAAAGACTGAGGGTGTTCGAGAATAGGGTGCTGAGGAGGATATTTGGGCCTAAGAGGGACGAGGCAACGGGGGATTGGAGAAGACTACATAACGAGGAACTTAACGACCTGTACTCATCACCAAATATTATTCGGGTAATCAAATCGAGAAGACTGAGATGGGCGGGGCATGTGGCACGTATGGGGGAGGAGAGAGGTGCATACCGGATTTTGGTGGGGAGACCCGAGGGAAGGCGACCACTTGGGAGACCCAGGCGTAGATGGGAGGATAATATTAAGATGGATATTCGGGAAGTGGGATGTGGGGGCATGAACTGGATTGAGCTGGCTCAGGATAGGGACAGGTGGCGGGCTCTTGTGAATGCGGTAATGAACCTTCGGGTTCCATAAAATGCGGGGAATTTCTTGACTAGCTGAGAAACTGTTAGCTTCTCAAGAAGGCCTCTGCTCCATGGAGTTAGTTAGTTAGTTAGTTAGTTAGTTAGTTAGTTAGTTAGTTAGGGGGTAAAATATGTGTTTACTGTTAACAATTTTATAAACATATAAAACACCTGTGTCAAGAAAATGCAGGCTTCCATTATGTTAATATGGATGATGTATGAAGAAAGTAATCTGTTTTAAAGTTTACAATTAATATACTTGATTGTGCCAAAGATTTCCTATTTGTCCACACCGGAATATTTAAAATCTTCCAGATGTTTACCACCTGTCTATGCACACGGAAAGCTTAAGTGCTTGAGGTTGCACATCTAACGCACAAAGCTAACATTTCTTGTGCAGGCTGGGGCCAACCTGAAGCAGTTGAAGCCCCGTGACATTGTCATGCCTGTAAACCCAAAGCACACAGCACAGGAATGGCAAGAAATCTATGCAGCACAGAAACCAAGTCTTGAATATTATCCTGATTTCAAGAAGGGCACTGAACCACAACCAGGTAAAGACTTGCTTCACACATTTGAGTATAGTTCACAAAGACAACACCTTTCTCATATGAACAGAGGATCCTCATAACTTTCAAATATGTTAGTGCCAAGTCTCATATGCTGTTTTCTGTTACTGCATTGAAATTTGCTTATGTGTGATGCAGAGTTTGCTGGAAAAGTCCATGTACCTCTGGATGAAGCACACCAACGTATCACTGGCGGCTACACAGCATACCGTGGTCAGTTCCCATGGCAGGTTGCTATCACAATTGACGATGCAGGGTTCTGTGGCGGTTCTCTCATCAGTTCACGATGGGTTCTTACCGCTGCACAGTGCGCGTAAGTGTAAACAGATATGCACTTAAATTGCAGTTACTGAATACACACACAAGCACAAAATTAACACCAAAGAGACATGTAAGAAACTTGTACTAGCAGTAGAAAATGAAAGGCCATTTATCATTGAGTCATTTCTGATTCATTGCATTCTTGAAACATCCATACTGCTAACCATACATCAGTATATATTATACAGTTCATTCTACAACATTTCATAAAAATTCCTCAACACACTAGAAAAGATAGAATGGTTCATAGATTCATGTTGTGAAGTAAAAAATCAACAGCCTTCTTCAGTTTTCTAAGAAACATATATGACCTTTCATTAATGCTGTCACTGCACATTAGCTTGAGGGGTTCAAGTGATGCATAATTGTAATCCTTTTCTGAGCATCTCTGTGTAAACTTCCATAAATTCAGGGATAGTTAGAAAACAGAAGTGCTTACAGGTGTTGCTCACTTGACAGGAGAATGTGGATAATATGGCTATAAGGAAGGTTTTTGTGAGACTTGTTGTTCTGATTAGCCTCATATCACTTTCCTAGGGTCTGGTCTTAAAATATTTCATGTTATAACATTCGTCTTTTCCTGAAGCATATTAAGTGCATCCAGACATGCCCACAATACAGCATAAAATATAATTCATAGACATTCTTGCATATCTTAAATCTCCGTAAATAAAACCATAGATGCACACATAACACATACACAAACAATATTCTGCAAAATGTCCTCAGTGTAAAGAGTGCTTCTTCTAGTGTTAAGAACAGCATATAAAGACGAATTTGAACCATCATTATAGTGGCAATTTTTACTGTTTTGCATGGGAAATATAAAATTTCACATTTTAAATTTCAATAAAACAAACTTCAAAACACAATTTTATGAAAGCGTTTTGATAAAATTGCTGTTTGCAGTGTGTAGAATTTTCTGCTAACTTATACTGAATTTGCACATTTGCAGAAGTGCAGGAAAATACTGCAATCTTCTTCATCATTTGAACTTACTATATCAAACAGGATGCACTTACTAAGTTATTTGTGATTATCATCTACAATTTGTGTGCTTCCAACTTAGTGTAAGTTCGGCCCAAACTGCTTTTGAATCCTCAGCATATTATTAAATATTTTGTTATTTTCTACCACAATTTTCACATGTTAACTAACTTCATAAACAAATTATTACATGATTCTGCTAAATGATAGACCTAAATAAAACAAGTGTGACTCTCTGCCAGTGTAAGCAGCAGATTTCTCTCACGTATTATTTGCTATATATCACACTGCTGGCATTACATTCCTGAAGACTGTAAGCTTTGTCAAGTAACATTCACATGTTCTTAAAATCTGTCCAGTCCTGGCCATCGTTTCCGATCATGGTACTGTTTACATTCCCTACCATAGTTTAAATGAGAGCTGCTGATTATCACAGATAATCAGTTACTACTGAGAATTTCTAAGTAGGTGCACTGCTCCCAATATATCAGAAATGGTCCAGCTGAACTACAGTGCAGGCAGTTACACACCTTCTTCTCCCTCTGGAGTAGCACATTCAGTTATTAGTACCTTAAACTTAGGTCCATGGTGGGCAGAGTGGTACCGGCCCAGGTTCTACTCCCAGCTTTCTTGTCTTCCCCCAAGAATGTGCTGTTTCTCAACACCCAATTATTATCACCTCATGAGACGTGAAATGCCTGTGACACAATCATATTTTATCACATCCTTGGTCTTTAAGTTATCATGAGCCTCGCATTTGATTTGTCACAGAGTAACGACATAAGTTCATTTTACAAATATATAATTTTTGCAGTGGGCGCAGTTACCAACTTTTACTAGGAGCTAATCGGATTGACTCACCTGATCCTGGCTCAGTGAAGGTCAGATCAACTTCCAGCATTGTCTATCCTCTGTACGATGAGAGCACCATTAACAATGATATAGCACTCATCCAGCTACCATCACCAGTTTCTTTCACCAGTGAGTATTTTAATATTGTAATAAATACAAAATAATCTTGTTTATTCTGAAACACATACATTGCTTCCTATTTACAGCACAGACGTTCATTTCTTTATCACATTTACACAGTTAAAGATTTTACCAGTCTTCTGAATACTCAACACAGTGTTGCAATATCATTAGTACCCAACAACTGCCACAGTTAAGGTTATAACCAGGGTATGCATGGTACATGTGGAAAGCTTAGCTGTGTCTTTGCCCTTACCCCCAGGGAGCCATTTTCTGCCCTCAGTCAACCTAAATTTAAGTGTATATAATACTGATTTTGTCAAAATATAATTTTAATTTCAATAACAAGACAAAATATCACAAGATAGTAAGAGAAAGGAAAGGATCCATTGTTAAATAGGTTACCTTCTAATGATTCATTCATTCATTCATTCATTCATTCATTCATTCATTCATTTACATTCCATAGATCCTTACATGGTTGGCAAAAACCCAGTGGATATAGAATTAGTCAAAGACAACAAGACAGGTCATATAAACTACATAAATACAAAATTATACATAAATCAGTCACAATAAACACATACTACAGATACGTAAATACAAAATTCCAAGACAAATCACAAGAAGTAAGTAATTAAACAGTTGTAAGTATATATGCCTAAAGTGCATGTATCACATTAATAACAGAACAATATTTAAAGTAGCTGAACTAATAAGATAAGACAAGTACATAAAATGACTGTGATAATCAGATGTAAAGTGCAATACTCGATTATGGGTATATTAAATCAAGATCTTTAACTTGCATTCATTCGGAATTATAGATGTCAAACTCCTAAATACAATATAGTACAGTAATCACCTAGTGATCATTAATTATACCATCAGAGTATCACATCAAGTTATGTGGTATTATTAGTATCTAACTCTATTGACAGTGATAGGATACTCTATCCATAATCAGCACATCTGGTTTATACATTATTATCCTCCTTAAATTCATAGTATTCCTCCATTGAATAGAAGGAATGATGATATAAAAACCTCTTTAATGTGGATTTAAAGTGGTTCTGATCATTGGCCAAGATTTTTATATATTGAGGAAGATGATTGAAAACTTTAACACCTGATATGTAAGCTCCTTTATGGAATTTTGGTAAGTTGACTATTGGGAGGTGTAGATTATTGTTGTACCTAGTTCTGTATTTATCTATTTCATTATTAGTGTTAAATAAATGTTTATTGTTTATTGTGTATAAAGTCAATGAATATATGTACTGGGAGTATAGGGTCATTATTTCCATATTCTTGAAAATTTCCCTGCAAGAATCTCTTGGTTTAGTGTTTGTTATAATTCTAATAATTTTCTTCTGTAGTAAAAACACCTTATTAGCATAAGAGAAGAAAACCCACAAAATTATACCATAGCTTATGATAGAGTGTATGTGAGCAAAATAAATTACTTTTAACGTATCTAGTGGTACTACATGTTTTATATTTCTCAATGCATAGCATGCAGTGGATATCTTGCTAATTATCTGATCTATATGTTGTCTCCAGGATAGAGTATCGTCAATAATTAATCCAAGAAATTTAATCTCTGTAGCATTCGTTATACTTTCCTCATCATAGGTAATTTGTGTCTTAACATTATAATAATTCTTAGTTTTAAATTCTAAGTAATGAGTTTTATTAAAATTTAAAGTTAGTATATTTGCCTCAAACCAAGTATTAATATCTTCGAAAGTTTGATTAAAATTTATATTAAAATCTAGATCTAGAGTGATCTAGAGTGATTTGTTGATTTGGTTTTTAAGCTATACAAAAACACCCCAGAAACTTCACTGAATTTATGACCTCAGCTCTGAAAAACACTGCACAAGATGATTAAGGGAGGAAGTCACACTCACTTTCATATTACACAATTTTCTTATTACTACTGTAGAGCCCACTGAAAATTTAATAGAAAGTATTGGCATTTCTCGTCCTTAGATATGATTTTTGATATATGACTTTTCCACTAACTGATTCATACTTCACACTGCTTGAGGGACTGTGCAGTAGTGTAGTTTCACTCAGTCTTAACGTATTGTTCTGAAATGGCAGATTAATTGTAGCCTAGAGGTACTGTTTTCAGCACAGGTCAACACATAATACTGGGTAAAAACGATGCAGTATCAACTGACACCCTGCTGCCTTATAATGGTATTACTGCACCTAATTGATGTCAGTTTCGCATTTGGTTTCAGTGGGAATGACGTAACAAGAAACCAACTTGTAACAGCAAGCAATGTATTTGCGTGCACACGTGTGTGTGTGTGTGTGTGTGTGTGTGTGTACGCGCGCACACGTTACAAAATGAAATGTTGTTTAAAAGAAATGACAGAAAGATAATCTTGAATGTTTCAGCTTACATCCGTCCTGTTAGACTGCGCAATATAGCAGGCGATCTTGCTGGTGCACGTGTACGTGTCAGTGGATGGGGCAAAACTTCTGACAGTTAGTACAATTTTCTTGTTATTTTACACTTTAATTTGAAAAACTGCACAGATCAGTGTGACTGTTGCAAAATGGAAGAAACTCATGGCCTGCAGGATATTCTGTGGTCACAGTGAGTACCTTGTGTCTATACTGTAACATGCAAATTGTAAGAATTGTCCAAGGCTGTAGGACAGTCTTCTAATAACAAAAAACCAACCAAAAAACACACAAATTAACTGCATGGTTATATATATGTAGAGTAAAAATTTAATTTTACAAATAAAGTAAATGAAAGTTGCTCCATAAATAGCACATTATACAAAGCGCAACAGACTATGAGAATTTATGGCATGTGAAGAAAAAATGATGTTAATGTGTTACAAGATGTTCAGCTATTGTAAAATATGATACTATTTCTCTCCTTATAATTGCCGCCTTATTTAATGTTTAAAGCAATTTAGGTTTCAAGTATGGTGTTGATTAGTAACCTAACTCCTTGTTTCATTTCACAGGTTCCAGCAGTCTTAGTCCAACTCTGCAATATGTTGACCTCACAGTCATCACGAACACAGCATGTGCCAACATTTATGGCAGCATCATTACTTACACTAAACTTTGTACTGCTACAACTGGCGGCCAGAGCCCCTGCAAGGTAAGTTTTACATCTACATATCGTCCAGAAATTCCCTTTCTAGTGTCTACAACACATCACTTGCAGCCATTACTCAGATCACTGCAATGGTAAACAATTATCTCTGTTCTGTATATGCTATGTGAAATGTACTAGTGCCCATTTCCAGCACATGAAACGGGTCAAAAATCTGTCCACAAAATCATACATTTTTCCTTTTTCAAGACCATCTTCTTTAAATTTCCCAGCCTCTAAAGTGACAAACCTAACCTTAACTAGGGGAGTTATATTTCAGTATACCTGTCTTCTGTTACAGGGTGACAATGGGGGCCCACTTGTTTATCTGGAGAGTGATGGTACCTACACTCAAGTCGGTATTGTATCATTTGTTTCTGCAGCTGGTTGTCAACAAGGACACCCTGCTGTTTTCACCAGGGTCACCAGCTACCTCAGCTGGATTGAATCAAACACTGGCATATAATTCGTGCCTAAACATAACAGCAGTGACACCGACAGTAAAGTGCAGAAGCACAGCTTGGTTTTTATTAATCAAAGTTATGAATTAACCACCAGCACTGGACAGGAAGATGAATGTATTAATTTTCTGATTCAATAAACTCTGTCACTTCCAGTTTATGAAGAATACTGATAATACTGCTCACACTGTAGTTATATTGTGACCTAATGCAATGATTGCAGTTACTGCTTTGGGCTTCATTAATCATCCTGTTATATTACATAAAAACCAAAACATTTCATAAATGTGTTCAGTTTTCATACTCAGGTGAAGAAGAATAAAAAAATTCTTGTTGGCCTAATTGATGTTCTTTCATGAAAATATACAACAGAGTGGGCATGGTGTGACACATTTCCTGCTGAAGGTGAAAACAGCGCTCCTTTATAAAATATTATGGACCTCATATATATATATATAGCACTTGTATTTATATATATATATACATACATATATATATGTACATATATATATGTACATATATATATGTACATATATATATATGTATATACAACTTGTATGACAAACGAACCGCCAATGAATAACCTTTACCACTGAAACGATAATGCTATTGAACTCTGACCGAGCATTGTCACATATCAGCAGTCTCTGAGGTTTGCAGTCAGGAATTATACATGAGGTGTTAAGGAGCCGCAAGGACAGTCCTGTCCGATGTTAACAACTTTTTTAATAATCTTTCCGTTTTTAGCCTCACGGTGTACAAACTTATGCATTTGCAGGTTTTTTGTGTCCCGCGACAGAATTTTCCTTATTTAGCGCAGTTTTTTAGCCAATGCAGTTTATTCTTTTTTCTTCGGCAGTTTTTATGCTGTATGTGTACCAAGTTTGTACCCTGAATATGAAGGCATTTTAACCGTCTGAAACGCACGGCCTCAAATCTCTGACAACCAAAATGTGACGTGAACGGTAGAAATTGGCTTAGTTAATAATACGACAAATAGCGTCAATTAGACAAACAGCGTCAATTAGACAAAGAGCTTCAAACCTGTGATCCCAGGTTTTATTTTCCCCAATAAAATGATTGATTTCAAATATAATTTTAAAATTTTAAAAAACAACCTTACAAGGGTTTTGTTCTGTCTGGAATGTAAGCTTTTATATAGTAGAATTTGCAGACTTTTTAAAGTTGTTATTATCATCATCACGGTCATCATCGTCGTCGTCGTCTTCGTCGTCATCGTCGTCATCGTCATCATTATCATAATTGAAAATACAAATAAGATTTAAAACTAATAAATCTGCAGATCTCTTCATATAAAGGAGCTCACTATTTCACAGTTCGTCGCTACTGTAAGGTACGAACAGTTGGTGTCCAACTTACAGCCCAGCCCGCGGCCAAAGTTGTGAAATATATGAATGCAATAAGAATTACACAACAAGTTGGGCGGCTAGGTATAACAATTACTGCGATTCTTGCACATGCGACCTGCGAACAAACCCACAATAACTGTCGTGGCCCTTTGCCATAAAAAGGCACCTATCACATAAAATGTTATAACACCTCTTAGAAGAATTACATATACACCCTGTATTTTTCAACTTAAAAGACGTTACAAGTGTTAAGGCGCACCCTATAATTCCCAAATATTTGTGTGTATTTAACATCCTACTTACGAGTGGGTTACAATTTGTCATTCGGTGTTAAGGCTCCGGGTGGTTTTTGAGATATTTTAGGGGGAAGAAAATGTGTTTCATGTAGAGGGAAATAGAGTAATTACAGAGCAATGAAATGTCTAAAATCCCCTTCGAGAAATACAGTTACGCTAGCAATTCCAAAATTTCTGTTCTCCAAACACCCAGCCTCATTGGCAATTGACGGATTCAAGGTACGCCAATAAGGAGGCAGGGTCCGAATTACACTCACTGTATTGCAACTCATGCCCACAGGGTTCTGCTACCTGATTCACTAAATCTGCCTCTTAGAGCTTTAAGCATTATACGTGGTGTGAGGACAATACTGTTACAAAAGGTAGATTAAGTTAAAATGCGTTTTTTACGCGTTACTTTAATTTGTTTTAATATATTGGCAAACGAAAACAAGCTCTTAGACTTGAGCCTGCTCTAAAGCCACTTAATCAATCAATCAAACAATCAAACAATGAAGCTTAAGACATTATCTCAATGGAAATCTTGACCTGTAGAACGCCACGTAACCTGTGTACGTGTAAGGTTTCATGAAATGGAGTGCTAGAGAAATAGAAAGCGCCATTTAATTAAATATTTGTAGAAAGTGTCTGTGCGCGAGTGTGCGCATGCCGATGCCTACGCTTACGTGTATGTGTGCAGGTGTGAGTTCCGTGCCTGTTAAGGTTTAAATATATTTAATTGGCCCGTATTTGTAGGCCTGTAAACTAACTAACTAACTAACTCCATGGAGCAGAGGCCTTCTTGAGAAGCTAAAAGTTTCTCAGCTAGTCAATAAACTCCCGACATTTTATGGAACCCGGATGTTCATTACCGCATTTACCAGAGCCCGCCACCTGTCCCTATGCTGAACCATTTCAATCCAATCCATGCCCTCATCCCTCTTATTGACTACCCATTTTAATGTTATCTTCCCATCTACGCCTGGCGCTCCCAAGTGGTCACCATCGCTCAGGTCTCCCCAACAAAATCCTGTAAGCACCTCTCCAGTCTCCTCTTACTTTTCCCACTTATGCCCAAATGTGTTCCTCACCACCCTGTTCTAGAACACAGTCAGTCTATATTCCTCCCTTAATTTGAGAAGCCAGTTGTCACACACACACACACACACACACACACACACACACACACACACACAAAACAAGAAGCAAACTTATAGTTTTGTATATTTAATTTTTGTATGTTTAAGATGGAACGTGATCAAAATGTAGCCCTACTGAAGTCTCTTACGAAATTTTCAAATCGTGTTCTTTGATATAGCACATGAGTAATATAGTTAATGGGGAACTTCCCGTCCTGTTAGGATTCTGCAGTGTTTACTGGTTTGGAACAGTTTATTTTTGTGTAAAATGAAGGAATGTGAGCATCGCTGTGCCTTACGTACTGATCTGACTGTCGCTTGAACAGGCTTTGGCCAAACCGGAAGGTCTCCGACCCATTAATATTGTGGTACCTGCAGATACACAGAATGCAACAGAAAAATGGCGCCCCATCATGGCGGCACAGTTACCCAGCACTAAACATCTTCCTGTATTGAAGAACGACACTAAATCTGAACCAGGT